>CM060970.1:90913758-90933758 GCA_030765045.1 Tenodera sinensis
TTGTAGCTTTTCAGGTATTTTTAATGTTGTGCTTATAGTGTCACAAATACTCTCATATCTCTGCAATTTAATGCCTACACAGCGTGTCCCAAAATTAGACCGACAAACTCATAGATAACATTATTTTACATAGTTCTTATTAAAGAAAGTTTTTTGCTGCGGTGCTTCGTTTAAACCCTAGATGGATTAATTTCATTGCAATTAACATAAAGAGTGCATCGGTGTGTCCTATTCTGCCGTACTCTCGCAAAGACACCAGCCGTGGTTTAAAAGTTTTTCGATCTAATTTTGAATAGTAAAACTGTGATTAACTGTAAACAATGAGATGTTTGTGTTTTGTTTATGTGTTCTGTGTTTGTTTCTTGGATTAAGATTGTGCCTTACTAAGATAAATACAATGCTAATTTGCATTGTTGATTTTGCCGTAAATACTTAAACTGGGTGAGAGGCAGGAATCTATGACATTAACTCGTCTAGCATCGCAGTAAAAAGCTTTCCTTAATAAAAAGTGTTTAAAATAATGTTATCTATCACTTCCCAAAGTTTGTCGATCTAATTTTGGGACATCTATATATTTATTCTCATTAAAAATAATATAGGGGCTCTCAGATAATTTCAATCACTTGATCCTTAATGAATGGTATTTCCGCTTCGGTATACAACGTAGTCTCTATCCTCTACCTACCAGATCCAAATACTCAGGCATTTGTTTCCGCACTAACTCACCAGGATCGCCACCCGTTGCAACGGCGCGGTGGTCGTTTCGAAGAACAATAACAACTTGCGGGCTAATTGTCTTAGTTGTTGAGAGGAGTGGCACATTCTGACGAGCATTAAGCCTGGAGAAATAAAAGCCAAGTCACTAACAGTTCCCCTCCAAGACCATTGCAGGTTTATTGAAGTACTTACCGTGCAAAGGCAATACAAGCGAAGAAATCAAGCGACGTCAGACAACTTATCGTTTCACTGGCTGTTCATCTTCAATTCTCGCAATATCCGAGTTTTAAAAATGTGTACAGCAAAACTCTTAAAAGGCGAGGCCAAGTTTACGTTTTGATTTTCTTCACCACATATGTACCTCCAAAAGTTCGATTTTGACATTCACCGAAAACATGTATCTTGAGGCCCTCTGGAAAAAAAATGGAAAACGCGAGGTGTCTTTGTGTTTGGAACAGTATAACCAAACAATGAATGCCCCACAAATATTTAAATCTCCAATAAACTTGCTGTATTCAGCATCTTCCAAAGGTGCAACTCGAAGATTTCTGAGAATATCCCCGCATCCAAAAAGATTTGTGCACATTTTGAATTTTATAGAAATAGATCTCCGCATTTTGATTAAATCTATGACTATAACTGAAAATAAAATAACTGCCCAACCATTCAGGTGCAGTAGAATTTATATGAGCGATAATATATTCCTCGCCCAATATGAAGATCAATTCAAATGTGAAGCCGACATACTACCCATACACCACTGAGGTGGGTTTGGAAGTATTGTACTCGATCCAAAAATTCCATGTTGAGATTCACCGAAAATACATGTTTTGAGGCCTTGAGAAAAACTCCGTGTGTCTTTGTGTCTGTATCTGTGAATAGCACAACCCAAGAAACGAAAGCCGATAAATCCAAAATTTGATGTTTGAGTTCACCATTTTTCAAATAGATTCGACACGAAGCTATCCAATAAAATCCCCCACCCAAAAGTACACCTTGCCTTTAGAAATGTTGGCTTTATCAAAAATGGTTTTGATGATAGCACCATATGTTTAAGATATTACATGCTAAGTAAAATGCACTTCTTAAATGTTCTGGCAACAGCCTCTGAGGCTCTCTTCATTCTGAAGAATTTTGCCTACACTTGTATAACTCGTAAACCATAATATATAGACAAAAATGCACTGAAAAAAATGTATCTTTTAAGGACAGTTATCATTCTGTGGCACCAGCCATTTTCGAGGTATACGTTATTATTCGTTTCAAATATTTAATGCTTTGTCATTTTTAAATGTGCTGTCGCTATTCAACTTTTTCTAGCGATGACATGGTAAGTGCATGGACCTTTTAGGCCAACACATATCCATTCGGATTTTCGTCACCTGACTACCGATTCAGATTCCTCTTGCCTCTTGTAACTACAACTAATGAACCTGTTTCTGCAAACATAATCGGAATTAAATATAAGTCCCGCACTACCTACATAACTTTTGGACCTGTATTGACTGATTAACACGAAACTCGATTATATATACCGGGTGTCCCAAAAAAGCACCGACAACGCTTAGCATGTTGTGTGGGATGACAAATTCATCGATTTTCATATAGGAATCCCTGTCCGAAAATGCAGGTTTGGACGATGCAGAGCGCCGAAGTTTGAGAACGAACGGTTGTGACAGTTTGTTAACATTCGTTTTGGTACCTTAATACGGAAGATACGCAACCCTTTAGCCATCTGCACACTGGTATGAACGACCTGAGCATGATAACATTCCTGCGCGTGCGCTAAATTGCTTCGTAGAGTTCCTGGTGCCCATCCTACTGCGTTACTTGTGTAGTTTCCAGTGCAGCAATGTTTTTTTAACAGCAGAACGACACGTACCAGTACACAGCTGCTGAAATAGCCGACTTGAGCTCCAGCACACTTTGATGTAAATCTGTGGAATCACCTTAACGTCGCATATTCAAATCGATGGACTGGTAGAGGTGGACAAGTTCCATGGCCAGCACGGTCACCCGATTAAATACCTCTCGGCTTTTTTCTATGGAGTTGTATGAAGAGTATGGCGTATGACACTCCTGTAACGTCAGTGGAGGACCTTATGACTCCTTTGTAAATCTTCAAAGGCAATCGCACGTATTGGGTCATGTACATGAGGCTCAGCACCGCCGATATATGCCCTGCAATGACGTAGGAGGTACACAGTTGGAGGTCTGTTTGCAATTTAGACAGCCCAATGTTAGGTTTATTGACGAAATGTCGAGGTACATCCATCTCACATTTATGCGCTACAGCGTCCAAACCGTGCATTTGCGGACAGGGGTTCCTGTTTGAAAACCAATCAATTTGCCGTCCCACACAACATACTGAGCGTTGTCGGTGCTTTTTGGGACATCCTGTATATATTATGTATATGCACAGATTCGGATAGTGCTCAAAAAGTGCCTGCTGTCATTTCTTTATATTCATATAGTACAAATTTGTTTATTTTAAGGACTTCTACTTCTTCCAGTTTAGTTGGAGATAACTGCAGCTGTACTATTTTAAATGGTACACCCTACCTTTCTTTTTATCTTTATTTCTTACTTGAACAGATTCTCTTATCTGTATTTGTATATCCTGACACTGCGCTGCACTTCATCTGGTTCAACCATTTTGTTATTATCGTTAAACTTCGCTTCAATTTTTGCTTTGTAAGATAAATTGCTCTTTCTAAGGCAGGGTGTAAGAAGTAAACCTTTATTTCAATTAATCCTATATCAACCGGGACTAACTCTCGGAGGAGTTCCTGAAATACACTTTACGCTGCCAATTTTATTCCTATTTTCTCTCTTTATTCTTATTTTAAATTGTCCTTCATTGGAATTGGAATTGATTCCTCTTTCAATCTTAGATTCCATTCAAAGAGAATTGTTTTATCTTCTTTTTGAATTAATTGATTTGAAAGAGTCTGTTGTTAAGAATTGAGGAAAGACGAAAGACAGAAATAAACAGACTTCTAGAGTACCCAGATGCAACCGGTTTTTGGAACAAATAACACGTGGCATCGTAGCGAATTGTCTATAGTCTAGAGGAGTATATCCTCTAACACATTCAATTGTATTTCCATCGTTCATGGTGGAGTAACATTCTGAAACCATCTTTATTATATAAAGAAATAAAAGTTTCAGATTTTCAAGTGTTGAACTGCAGTGTTTTAAAGGATATACAAATTGTGGGTATCTTTGAAACTAACTTTTAATACGTTTACTTTAAACTTAAAGTTTTACTTTATTTGCAGTGTACACAGTAGGTAGAGAAAGTATTGCATGTCACCCAAAAATTCATACCGAAATTTTTGGGTTCCCTGAATAAAGAAAAGAATTATTAGGAAAAGGTCCATCTGTATGTGTTCATGTGTGAGTGTGTGTGTCAAAAACGAAAAGTCGATTGATTGCCAAACTTGGTATTTAAGTTGAGCATCTTTCAAGGATGTGACGCAAAGCTTTTCAAGATATTCATAACATTTTTGGAAAATTTTTATTTTCTGAAAGATGGCTCTAACGATTCTGATTATAACATATGTTTACGATACTTGGGTGTCAAATGAATGTAGGTATATCTTGAATTTCTCTGGGAATGTCCTCAGAAATCATCTTCATTCTGCATGACTTTTGCCTATCTGGTAAATCGCAAGAGATTGATAAAAATTATAAACAGCATAAAAAACATAGATCTCGTTAAAACAAATATTTTATGACAAAAATATCTTTTGTGGAGTGTACTATTTCCAAGATATTCCGTGTTAGTTGTATGAATTTTCCAATACTTACACTCTTTTCAAGTAGGATATGCTTATTAGTTTTTTATTCTTTTTTTCTCCTGAACATGAAAACAGAATAGAATGTCAAATGCATCACATAGAGACCAGCTCTTAAAAGATCTGACTATCACTTAAACTACTTATTGTATTATTCTCTACTCACTGTACGTACAGGGGAACATGCATTAAAGCCATTTCTACAAATGTCTTTTTCGATTAATATAAAGTCGATAGAAGAGAAGTGTATTTAAGAATGGTTTGTGCAAGAGTGAGTAGAGAAAATCATGTGAGTTCACACATAAGATTTTAATCTATCCGTTTGAAAAAATGAATTTCTTTTCCTCATAAAAGCTTTTAGGGATATAAATGCGGATATTTGCATTGGTAATCGAGGAAAGTGTAATGCACAATATTATATATTTACTTCATTTGTGGACTTTAAGAGTAGGCGGTGTCATGGCCGAGCAGTTAGACCGTTCGCCTATCACGAGGCGGGCCAGGGAACCACACGTGGTATTAGTGGTGGACGAAGCGTCAGTTTTCTCCGGGTTCTCCGCTTTCCCCCACCACTCATTCCACCAACTGCTCCATTGTGGCCGTTCCAATCATCCATTTCGACTGTATTTCACGTCATTCACTTCCTCACTCTCATACCTGGTGCTTGGCTGACCACCTGCTTCCAGGTCTTCACTCTGTCCGGTACATAGGTTCGTCTGCTACCCGACAGGCGTCTGACCCTAGGCACTGGCTTGTAAGTTCTAGGGGATGTAATTCCTACATAAGTGGAGGGTAATCGGATAAAGAAGAAGAGCAGTATGTTTTCAGGTTGGTTAGTACGTTCAAGTAAGCATACCACAGAAAACGTGACGCAGAATGGGCCAATCGAATGCTTTAATATAGTGACGAATGTATCGTAACATCCTAAGTCACATAGATGACTTTTCCTAAGGAACAATTACTCATTGACAATGCTGTTCACTCGTTTATTTTGGGTTTGTTTACATTGGATTTGATTTATAAACATTGCAAAAACACACATCTTAACTCATACTTTCATACTTAAGGGAGGGTGAGGAATAATTCTGGTTAAAGAAATCGAACCCGAGACCTCTTGTTTATTAAAACTAGCTTGCTAACCATCAGGCCAAAGAGAGCCAATTTCTTATTCATTGTGTACAATCCTTCCTGTAACTTACAGTAGGGAAAGTACAAAGAAAATTTGTACAATTGATACAAGTTTAAGTTTTAACCCAACTTATGATTAAAAAAGCCTCAAAATGTGTATTTATGATGGAAGCTGGATATAAAGTTTTAAACGAGGAAGAATACTCGTATTTTGTCTACCTTCGTCTGATAAACGATACAGAAATTAATGGTATTAATTGTCATTGATTTTCCAATGTATCAAATACGTAGATCAGTCTGCCAATAGACTCAGCATGCATTTCAGAGCACTTATCTCTTTCCAGTTCCTCTATTGCTGCCAATAGTAGGTAGAGGAAGCATTCTATCTGATATAAATAATCAATATAGATTTCTCTAGAAATATACTTTTTGGAAAAAAAAAAAAAAAAGATTTCAGTTACAGACGTTCTTTAACTACTATGTTTCTTAGCATCCCATTCTATACTGGGAGTGAAAAACTATTCAATTTTGCTCAAAGCCTCTTTACTAGATTTGAGGTTCTTTTATGTGCCATAAGTCTCGGACGCAGGAGCATCGGCTTTACTTCCCTTCTGAGGGAGGCACGCTGAGGACTTTTAGCCGGAAATAATCCATCGCCCTCCGCCGGGGTTGAAGCCAAGACCTCGGGAAACAGGGGCTGGCATGTTACTCCTAGACCACGCAGGACGGATGTCTAGGTCCTAAGGTCCACTATAGCCCCCCCAAAATGAAATACTACAAAAAGGTTTGCGCACGCACATCGTAACTCAGAAGTGAAAAGTCGCTTATTACAACGCGTAATACAGCGTAACACTGCGACTTACTTGTCTAGGAGGAATAGATAAAGAGAAGGAACCACAGGAGGCTATAGGTCACAGGCAGACAGGTGAGCAACACAGACGCGTGGAAGTCCCTAACAGCTCCAGGCTCGAAGAGAAATCCCACGACCGGAGTGACCTAGGTGATGTATTTTTTTCTCCGTGAAAAATGTAAGTGAAGCACGATTTTAACAACGGTGATAAAAATAATGCAATTCTCATGGGTTGTATAGAATAATATTTTGGCTTTTTTAATATTTTTTCTCACTTGTAATTTTTTATACTATAGACACATTTTCTCTTACATTTTCGTGTTTTTGTCATATTTTTATATTTCTATTCCAGTTTGGCATATGTGTTTGCAGTCCCCCCCCCCCCAAAAAAAAAATTCACATCTCAAATTCTTGTTTGCAGTATTTCTTACAATTATCTTTCTTAGAAATGCATGTTTCCGCGAATTTGGAGGGCCAGCTGTATGTAATTTGCTATTGTAATTCTTCTTTCTGATCGCCCTTCAAAATGTGATAATTATTTCATTCTCTGCAGAGCTAAGGGTTTCTTCTGGATTGAACAATTACGTAAATTCAAAGTGTAGCAATAAAATTAATATTATTTATTATTCAATGTGCTAGATTTTTAAATAGATTTTCAATATAATGTTAATTTAAACAGCATTACATTTGCGAAGATTTTGAAAATGCACCCAACAAATTTTAGCTCATATTTATAGTAGTATTTTCTAATTTTTCCGGTCATAAGTGTTTGCATATTTCTAACAGTTTTAGGTCATAAACATCTGGGCCCTGGTGATGATCAAGAAGTGTTCCACATCTATGTCATGTTTCCAGAAACAACATACCCCACGAAACCTATAAGCACGTCTAAAAATGAGAAGGGAACAGGATGAAACAGAAATATGGAAAGGAAACGGTTGTAAATGAGAAACCATCCCAGCATTCGCCTGTCGATCAGTGAAAACAAAGAAAAACTGAAGGTCAGAGCGGGCAGTCGACGGTGTCGAACCCGAAACCTTCAGAATGTGACCCTCGCACGTTATCACTTTCAGTAATCATATCTCTTATTACACATTCATTATTTTTCAGTATTATCAGGGTGTTTGGATTTTGAGCTTACACCACTGTAAGTGTTGGAAACGTAGGGCGTTCATTGATTGATGGCTAGTACGCGCACTAGTGGAGATCTAATGCAGATGTTAGACAATACCCTCTGGAGAGCACTTGAGCATTTTCACGCTACAGTATCTGATAGGAGGGAATCTCAGTTAAGATGCCCGAGGCGATATCTAAGGGTAAACAGAATAGTAATTACACGATGAATCCCCCGGCTATAGATATCTACTGTACTGAACAATAGTCAAACATCTGGAGCCAGCAGGATCACTAGTATTGGGCCAAGTCTCAAAATAAAGTTAACAACTACGGAAGAATTATTTCATGTCCTGGGATACTCCACTTGAGACTGAAGTATCACATTCATATATTATTTGAGTTTAAGCTTTTGTTAATTTTGCGGATTAGTGTGACTATCGAAGTTTCGAAGTTCCCATTTGCAGTCATAAAAAAGGACACAGCATTTACTAAACCTCAGGAGATTCAACCAGTTATGATTTCCTGAACAATGGCAACCTATGCAATGCACACACATACCTCCAAGTTATTTCCTCTTTTTACTTTCTCTACTGCATATAGTAAGTAGAGAAAATATTGTATTCCACCCAAAAATTCGATGTCGATAGTTCATCGGAAATATATGTTTTGAGGCCACCTGAATCCAAAAAGAAGCATTTTTAGAAAAAGAACTGTGTATGTGTGTGTGTGTGTGTGTGTGTGTGTGTGTGTGTGTGTGTGTGTGTGTGTGTGTGTGTGTGTGTGTGTGTGTGTGTGTCTGTGGGCAGCATAACTCAAAAACGAAAAGTCAGTTAAAAACCAAAGTTGGTATTTAAGTTTAACGTATTTTAAGGATGCAACACGAAGATTTTGAAGAAAGTTCTTCCACCCTAAGCTACCCTTTATATGGAAAACGTTCGCAAAATTTTTATTTTCTCGAAAATGACTCCAACGATTTTGATTAAAATACCATATGTTTGAGATTTTTTTATGGCAAATGAAATGTATATTTTGAATTTTCTGGTTATAGCTCATGTACTCCTGTTTACTCTTGACGACTTTTGAATAACTCTTAAACCATAAGAAATAGACCAAATCTTACTATACAAATTTCCTTAAAACACACATTTTATCCCCAAATGAATTTTTTGGGGGTGAACCGTTTCGGAGAAACTGTTATTTGGTTGAGTTTGGGAATACTTAATTTTTCGTCAAATGGAATACCGCTACTATTTTTTTTATATCTTAGCCGTGCAAAGAGAACGGAGTCTCAAAACTTTAAAAGATTTGACTATCGCTCAAAGCCTACTGTATTCCCATATTGCTGTTGTACCTACAAAAATGAGTAATTTGCTAATTTCTGCAAATATTTATCTCAACTAACGCAAAGAAGATATAGGAATAGAATGGTTAGTACAAAAGTAGAGAAAGCCATGTGAGTGTAACACTTCAGATTTTTTGGCCTTTGATCGTAAAGGACTAATTTAACTATCAGGATGCACACAGACACATTTAATCTCCCACTCATACTTCCAGACATACATATGCACAATACATAACCAACACTCATGCCCGAGGTGGGGCTCAAACCGCGACTCTCTGCGCAAAATTGTACCTTCTACTACCAAGAACTTTCTTCACAATGACCATTACCTCCATGGGATTTCTTAAGTTCCATTCATTCAATGTCTCCGTCAATTGCCAATTATTTATCTTCTCCTTCCCCTATCAGTATCAACATTGCTCTTCTTTCACCTTTAAGCATTTCATTCTTCTTTACACCCATTTGGCTTCAATAGTTTTTCCCTTTTCTTAGTAATGTTTAGATTTTCTCCTTATACATTGCCATAATTAAAATTAAATTGAGTATTTTATTTGCGGACTATCCTAGCTTTTTCGGAATCCCATTCTGTATTTGGCGTAGAAGAGTGTTTAATTTTGTTCAAAGGCTTCTTCATCAGGCTTGAGGTTCTTTTACGTGCCGTAAATCTACGACACGGGATTAGTGGCATTACTTATATTCTCAAGGAAGCCATGCTAAGCATTATTAGGGTGAAAACATCCATCATTCTGAGCCAAGTTTCAACCCGCGACCTCGACAAAGGGCTAGTATATTACACCTAACTAGGTGGTTCTACAAAGGATGTTTCTCATCTTCATCACCTCCACCGACATGGATGGCCGATATGTTTAAGCAACAGACTCGTAAACAGGAAGCCTGCGTTCAAATCCCGCCAGGATCATCCACTATAACCGAGGGTTTCCCAGGTTTTCCCCAGTCGTGGCAAATGCCAAGAAGGTAGCCTTGAAATATTTTGTTCTTAAATTTCCTTTACCAAATATAATATGTAATATATCATCGCATTCGAAAACTCGATAACAAGATTTCACCGGAAATATTTGTTTCGGTGCTACCTTAATTTAAAAAAGAAAAGTGTAAGCATTTTTAAAAACCTCTGTATGCCTCTGTGTCTAAGTGTGTACGTTTTCTGTGAATAGCTTAATGCAAAAACGAAAAGTGCTTAAATACCTTGTATTTAAGTCCAGTATCTTCCAAAATGAGACACGAAGATTAAAAAAAAAGAAGTAGAAGAAGAATCTCCCCACCCCAAATTACCGTTAATATGGACAATTTTTCAAATTATTTCAGAAAGGGATCTATCGATTGCATTAAATAGTCCAGATATTTTCTTGAGAAATGAAATGTAGATCCTGTATTTTTATAAGAATACCCTCTGAATTCTAATTCATTCTGAGAACTTTTGCATATCTGGTAAACCGTAGGAGATAAACAAAACCATACTACAGAAAAAAATGTAAATATCACTTAAAGCACACAATTTATGTCAATTTTTTCCTTGGAGTTAACTACTTCCGAGATATTCCTTGTTATTGGTTTTAATGTATCTGTATTTACACTTTGCTAAAATAGCAACTCTGTTTTTTCACCTCGTGGTCATACAAATAGATTGGAATTTCAACATTATCACATAGTGAGCAGCTCGTAAAAGTACTGACTCACTTTAAGCCTACCTTGAAGATACCATTGTACCTTCAAGGAAATATAAAATAAAGCTACTTTTTCGTGATAATCATGAAGTAAATTAAAGAGCAAGCATCTGTGAGAATAGTTTGTACAAGATTGAGTAGAGAAAACCTTGTGAGTGCAACAAATTTGGAAACCAAGATGGTAATTACACCAGTCCAGTTTGTACTTGCAGTTATTTCTATTACTAGAAGCCGATCAGTCAGATTTAAGATTTTACGATATCGCTTATTAAATACTTTAACTTATTATTGCAATTTTAACAGTGAATCCAGTTGTTTAGTTTTGTACATATTAAGTAAACTAGAAATCCTGTTAATGAAGAAAGCTGCACAGTTCTTCCATTAACTATGAGTAACATTGTTGTGCAGTGACGCCCATCAGTCTGGCAAAATTAAAGCCCTTGAAATTAAAACGATTAGTTATATCTGTAATAGAATTGCAGAAAAATGGCTGTCTAGACGACTATCACTTGTCTCCTAAGTATGGATTAAATTTAACATTCAAAATACTGTTTATCAACATTTACAATCAAAAAACAATATACGCTTAACATTCATATTAGCCAATTAGTTTGCTTTTTAAAGGATGCTGAACACAAATGAAAATTATTTATGGTTTCCTTGTCTAAATAAATATCTAGGAAGAAAATGCTAATATCCTACCAATATACATGAAGGAATGCTTCAAAGCATCAACCTGAGGTTCGTGTTTTCGCAAGCGCTCCAAGGTTCTCTGCACTGTTAAATCGCCATTCAAAGCCACGCTGTGTTACCAAATCGAATATGCATTGGAGTGCTGCACAGAAAAAGGAAAATTTAAAAAGGGAAGCTCCCTTTGAAGTAAAAACGACTAGACCTGAAGGAGCTTTAAGCTCAAAGCATTGAGCGTAATATTGCTGCAGTTGGCAGAAATGAAACACAGATAAACTAACACGAGTTTTAAAGCATTCAAAATGATCTTGTATACCTGATTAATTTCATTAAATACTTCTAACGTTTTCAGAACGCCAAACTTTAAAATAGATAGCTAGTCGATTTAACACTGCTCATCTCAGGAAACATAAGTATTTGTACATATAGACCCATTCACAGAAGTCATTCAAATGAGCCATATTGATATACGTAATAATCTTCAAAATTATGACGGTTATATTTATTTTAGTTTTGGTATTTAAAATTTAAAATAATTACTTTGTTAAAAAAAAAAACTCAAAAAACATATACAGCCTCAGAGGCACATTTGGTCACAGAGGGGTTGGCATGTGGTCTCATTTTCAGCATATTAACATTAGACCTCCATTTTGATGAAAATGTAAAATATACATTTATTTCGCACTCAAGTGATTTTTCAGCAATATATAATATGCCTATTTAGCAAAGTGTTTGTTCCACAACCCCCAATAATGTCCAAAGGACCACTGCTGAGGGGTCACCCCTGATGAATTCGGAATAACAAATACATTACACAGTATCTCGATAACAGATTTTTAATTGGAGTTTCTTGTTGACACGTGCCGTTTCTCACTATAATGTACTAAATCAAGGGTCAAGAGGAAGCAGGCCACTGACGTCAGCGATTGCAACTGTGCATGTGTCAAAAACAAATATCGTCAACCAGTTTTTCCCATGACAAAAGCTTTTTGGGGGGCTAGCCGAAGAGTGCACGTTGTATGGGAGGTCTTTCAAATAGTGCTTAAAATGTAGATGTTAAATGACATCAAAAACACCCTAACAGGTGCATTCAAAGAAAGCAAAAGTGGGCACTTCAGAAAACTTTTTGAGCATGGCGGTTCATTTGACAAAAGGGCATCCGGATGGATTCTTTTGTAGGTGTTTAAAACAAAGAGCCTTAAACGCGAGGCACTTGCTTTACAAACCCTGCAAGTGTTCCCACTCCTCCCTCTTCATAAAAAATAAATTAACAAGAGTTCTCGACTGAACAAGTGAAAAATGGCACCAGCAATGATGTCAACCGGAGAGGGCATCATCCGCAAAGCACGATCGGTTTGTGGCTTTTGAGTTGGTGCCCCATTGTGAATTTCCGCTTCCTGTGTGTGAGATCATCAATTTTCTGAAGTGCCAGGGTAAATACTTCTTTTTCCGACAACTGTTTCTCGCACTTGGCGACTTAAACGCACACGTTTAACTTTTGTGCGCTCGGAGGAGGCACTCCCTGAGCCTCCTGTTGAGAAACATCTGGCCTCGTCAGATGCCTATTTCTGTTACCAGGGCACAGTGAACTTAACAAATGAAATGTTACTCAATCTTTGCCACCAAATGTGCCTGATTTCAAAAGAAAACCAAATTAAATCAAAGTATCCCCACTTGTGTTGACGCTTGTACTGGAAGATTTTTGGCTGGGAGTTCTCCAGCAGATACTTCACGAAGGCCCATATAAAACACAGAAATAGATTAATGTAACCCATTTCTTGGTATCTGGAAATGTTAAGTTCAGTGCAAACTACATTTTGACCAAATGTGAACAACGAAACTTCAACAAGAAGCAAATTGAATGCGCAAATGGGACAGGTTCTGAGGAAGTCTTGCTCAAGGATGTCCTTTCAGGGAACCACTCATTCGCTGACTTGATATTTCACTTAACCATAACCATTTTAAGAACTTTTTCTAAGAAAAACTCAAATAATCGTTAGCTTTTGACGGAATAACATAAATTCCGGTTTTTGGACTTGGAGATTAGCATAAATGTTAAATATCGTCAGAATTCTCACTTGAGTTTGGAATTTCTACATGAAATTTACTGAGATGTATTATTTTTATTAGTTACAGATCGTTGATCACATGATGAATAGAAATGTAACGTCGTTTATTAACATTTTCCCCTCAAGTTAGCCTTGAACCATGACTGAATACATACAGGCACTTTCTATAGCCAAACTGCTGAAGCTACAACTTAAGCCGCCGTGCAAGAAATTCGCGTGAAATTCACGTTTTTTAAAGAAATACTAATATCAATGTTACATAAGGATAAAAGTTATGAAAATTACTCTTATGACAATATATGTTACTCCTGATTCTTATTTTCACACATAAAGAGTAACATGTTTTCATTTTTCATATTTCCCATTTTACATATGTAGAAAAATGTGAAAGTGGTGTAATAAAACATAAGTACAAAGCCACATTTATTGTTCCTACAATCTCGAAATATATTCTTCTGAAAAACATTCACTAACCCCAAAACCTACTTAAAATACGTAGGAAACGTATTTTTTACAGGTTTATTTATTTTTTTTTTTTTAATTAACGTCCTCCAACGTAATGTCACATCGGAAGGTGAGTGAATGAAATGGGTGAACCGATGCTCTAATGAGCCCGAGGTTCATGGAGCTTTAAATTACCCGACATTCGTCTTCTCAGGATAAGGGAAAACCTCGGAAAAAACTTTACCCGGATAACTTACCATAAGCGAGCTTCGAATTCGCGACCTCTTGAATGTGAGACAGTCACGCTAAGCATCACGCTACCGAGGCGGGTTTACAGGTTTGTGTAAACCAAGTGACCAGCATAAAAGTTTGAATTATTTGTGATTGAGTCTTTAATATCCAAATCGACCTTATTCCGAATTGAATTCAACATGGAAACGCGGATCGTATTGAGAAGAGATTGGACTCAAATCGATTTCACCTCTCCACTAAACGTAGTGAAATGTTTCATTGTAGCTAATATTTTGGTGCAATACTTAATACATAAGTTAATCATGGAAGTATAAGCTAAATTTACAATTCATGTATCAATTACCATGGGAACAAGGCTAAAACTGGCCTTTAATAATTACGGTACCAGTAGGAAATGACGTCACACCACATAGGATAATCGCACCATAAGCTCGCTGGAGATGTACATTTTTTAGATTTCTCATGGAAAATGTCAGTAAAACTGTCTCATTTGTATAACGGTTAACGTTTTTATCAAAGTAGCACTTTTGGAAAGTATTATAAGGTTCAACATGTCTTTGTTTCGACTTCGCTGGTAAAAGTGATGCACGTGCAAGATCCGCAGCTTCTTCAATAGCAATTTCGCTCATTTTTATATACTTTTACTGCTTGATAATAACTATCAAAGGCCGAAAGATGCAATTAGGCTACATAAACAAATAACCTAGAAACCAAGAGTGCTACTTCAAGTGAAGAGTCTATTACGAAATTCATTAACAAAAGAGTAGATAAGAAGTCTTTGCCCATATAATTTAGATATACCTTTTCATTTGTTCACGTAGAGGACTCAACTTTCTTAATGTTAAAAAATATGGAACAGCAATTTTGATTTATTATTGCTTTTTACGGGTTTTACAGGTATTGGAAAACGTAATTGATTAAAAACGAACTTTAAGTTACTTAGCAGATCTCGAATGCATTCTCGACCTCATAATTATCACTTACACTTCTTGGTACGCAATATAGTATTGTGTAATTATAGCTATGCAAACACAAAGTTACGTGATCAATGAGTATCACTGTTATGATATTAGAAACCGCGAATACATTGCTGTATTTTAGTGTCCCTGGCGTTTTCCAAGATAGTAATACGGAAAATGGCAAGTTCTTGCTCCAGTTTTGAAATGGTTCGTAGATTATTTGGAGCTAATAGTCGGCTAAGAATATGGTGAAGTTTAAATAAATGGCGACTATATCAGCCATCCTTACAGATCAAAATGTTACAGCAACCCATTTCTCCGAGCAAGTTCTTAGTTATTGTTATCTTGCTAGAATCAAGGGAACTAATGGGATCACATAAAATAATGATGGCAGCGGTGGGATTCGAACCCACGCCCTTTCGGACTGGTGCCTAAAACCAGCGCCTTAGACCGCTCGGCCACGCTACCAGGTGGAAGTTCTTTTCTTTTCCTTTGAATATTCTGTAGTTTTGTTCATTTCTTTTAATGCAGATGACCCAAAAGGTTGATTTTGATACCACTATACAACGGTTAGGCAGTTGAGCGCCGTGAGCGGGCGGTGGATACTAACTGCAATAACATTCGTTCGGTTGGTGTTATAGCCTCATTAAAAGCATGAAAGCATTAATATAACAATCTTTTTGTATTATTATTATCATCATTATTATTACTATTATTATTATTATCGTCATTGTTGTTATTGTTGTTGTTGTACATCGTATACAAGTGCATCCAGAAACAACACCACTCATACATAACACGATATAAAATTCCAGTCCTTTATTCACTGCAGTATGGGATATCTGAAAATTCTTATTTCTCTTATTTGGGCTCATACCCCAGAGTACCAGAATTGAATAACTGTATTCAAAGCCCTGAGTGCTAACCATTATATCATCATAACTCTTAATATAACATTTCTCTCTTCCCAGAATGCTCCAGCATTGAAAAGGGAGTACGTCTAACATTTTTGTAGGTATCACTGAGGTTTGAACTTGGATCGTAAGGTTTAAACCGCAGAAAGCTAAAAATTATAACATGAACCTGTTGCTAACAGAACTCTGTTTCGCAGAGTGGCCTTGCATTAAAACACAGATGCACAAAAATGTCCCTAGTTCCCTTCGATATAAGAAGCAACATCACGGGATTCAAGTCAGGAATGATAACCAGTAAAACTGAAATTTCTTACTGAGGGGAAACATGAAAACCAGAATCATCAAAAACTTCTGAAGGTCCCACCGAGATTTGAACTCGGATCGCTGGATTCAGAGTCCAGAGTGCTAACCATTACACCATGGGACCACATACTTGAGAGTGTCTTCTACCTTAGTAGTGTCTACCATGTTAACAAGAACACTTCAAAAATATGCTATAGGTCCCACCGAGATTTGGACTAGCATCGCTGGTCTAAGAGTCCAGACTGCTAATCATTACACCATGGCATCACGTGGTTTACCTTGACCCCTGCTGTAATGTGGCGGATACGGCTCCTCAAGGTGGTCCTACCCTAACAGTTCCAGAAAATGTTTTTAAAGAAATATTTAACCGTATCCATTACATATCATATTTACATTGGAAACAATATTTACCTTTTTATTTTCTTTAGTATGCAACCAAATATGAAATATTTATTATATGAAGGAGAAAGTATTTTACGGGAGTACATTGCGTATTTAAAAGTGACAATATTACAGTAGACGAGATATTCACAATACAACGAATGATGTAAAAATTCTATGAGCAAAGGTAATGAATAAAATAAGTCCAGATTTTAATTGCACTACTGTGGTAAGACAAGGTGATGGGCTATCTGCGATACTTTTTAATTTAGCCTTGCATAAAGTAATAGACGAAATAGACACTAATGGAACTATATTTGTCAAGTCTAACCAAATATGTGTCTATGGAGACAATATAGTTATGGCGGCAAGAGACAAAAGAACACTAGCGTATGTTTATATGGAACTCGAAAGAAGAGGTAAACAATTAGGACTAGAAGTAAATTAGGGGAAGAAAAAACAAATATCTGAAAATGATAACAGATAAAGATAAACAACAATTACAAATCTAATAGTGGCAGAAAAACATTTGAAGGGGTATCCCAATATAAATATCTAGCTGCTCTTGTAAACAATAATATTAATTTGAAGGAGTGCATAAAAGAAATAATCCAAAGTGGGAATGGAGCTTATTACGTTATTTACAACTATGAAAAGGTAGATTTAGTTGACGCCATGGCCGAGCGGTTAGAGCGTTCATCTACCCCCCCCCCCCCCAGGCGGCCTGGGTTTGATACCAGGACCCACGTGTGCTATTTGTGGTGGACGAAACGACATCTGGGCGGGTTTTCTCCGGATTCTCCGGTCTCTCTCACAGAGACAGTGGCAGAGATTTTTGTGTTATTCTTGATCTGAAGGAATAAAGCCTGGAAAATCCAATGACAATATCCTTAAGTTCATCTTATGCATATAAAGGACCATTCAGGACCTTGCCTGGATAAGCCCATTTTCCATCTTTAAATTTGCACATATTGAATATTATTCATGATAAAAGTTTAATCTTAGTATGAGTTATAATAACAGCACATATATTACTGCAGAGAATCACATGATTTTAAGATACATAATTGGAACACGAGAGCTACATGTGTCGAAACATAAATCTGTGTCCATCTAGTGATATAAATATTTTTCCACCACCGGAGCTAAATTTGTCTTGTATTATTGTCGTTATTGAATTTCGCAGAAACTATGTATTTCATCGAGTGGCATTGGAATTAATAATGTATAAGTGGCCTCAGTTGGTTAGACGCCGGCCTTCTGATCCCAAGGTCGCTGGTTCAATCCGGCCTAGATCGATGGTTTTTGTGTGTGCTTAAAAACGACAGCTCCATGTCAGTAGATTTACTGGCACGTAAAAGAATCCTGTGGGACAAAATTCCGGCAACCGGCGACACTGATGTGATCCTAGTAATTGATAGCGTCGTTAAACAACAAAATAATTTTAATTTTTGGTATAAGGGGCTTTGGAATAATTGAAAAGATATTTACATGGCAACGTTGTTTTGTTTACATATATTGATCCCATTGTTTACATTGTCAATTTAAATGCAAAATGGATAATTCTGAAGAACCAAAAGATATAACATGCTGCTAGTGAGGCAGTTAGTGGTTTGCTATCGAAAAAATCCAAAACATTATATTAAGGAGCGTATACTCGTTTTAAAGAATTATCTTTATAGAAGAATGTACAAATGTACTCAGATAATGTCTTGTTTTGTTTCATGCAAAAACCAAATGAATACAATACTTCTAAAGTGAATAACGACGTGTAATAAAGGTAATTAACGTATTATTCATTGAGATTAGATCGTTGTAAAACACGTAGAATTAGTGTTAGCATTTTGGTAATAATTTGTTGGTTGGTTTGTTGATTAATGTTTCATGCGATACTAGTCTAATGTTCCATTCACTGCGTTACTATGGCGAATTTATATCCGTGAGTTCTTGTGTCAGATTGAACATGCATAGAAACGCGGATTCAAATCGAACTGAATCCTTAGATTTGATCTTCTTAGAAGTGGGATGGGATCGAAATTTTGTCGCAGGGAAACACCTACGGGATTCCACCGATTTTAGTCCACTATAGTTGCTAGCTGCTACTGTACTCCAATTTCATTCCGAATTGAATTCAATATGGAAATGCGGATCATATTGAGAATGAGATTGGACTCAAATCGATTTCAATTCCCCATGAAACGTAGGAATTTTTCATTGTTTGCTAATATTTATTTTTCAATACTAGATACACAAGTTAATCATGGTAGTCTAAGCTAAATTTACAACTCAAGTATCAATTGTCATGGCAGCAAGGCTAAAACTGGTCTTTAATACTTACGGTACCAGGAGGAAATGACGTAACTAACACTTAGGAGTAGGAAATGTCATGCCACATAGGATAATCGCACCATAACCTCGCTGGAGATGTACTTTTCTTAGATTTCTCATGGAAATATGCCAATAAAACTGTCTCACTGGTAGAATGTTAACGTTTTTATCAAAGCAGCACTTTCGGAAAGCATTGTAAGCTCCAACATAACTTTGTCTCAAATTCGCTGGTAAAAGTGATGCACATGCAAGATCCGCAGCTTCTTCAATAGCAATGTCGCTCATTTTTATAACATTTTACTGCTTGATAATAACTGTCAAAAGTCGGAAGATGCAATTCAGCTACATAAATAACCTAGAAACCAAGGCATGTGGTACTTCAAGTAAAGAATATATTACAAAATTCATTAACAAAAGAGTGGATAAGAAGACTTTGCTCATATAATTTAAATGTAGCTTTTCCTTTGTTTATATACAGAATTCATCTTTTCTTAATGTTAAATAAAATATGAAAAAGCAATTATTTATTATTGGTTTTTACGTGTTTTTCAGGTATTGGAAAACGTAATTGATTAAAAACGAACTGTAAGTTACTTAGCAGATCTCGAATGCATTCTCGACCTCATAAGCATCACTTACACTTCTTGGTACGCAAAGTAGTATTGCGTAATTATAGCTATGCAAATAATGCAAACACAGAGTTATGTGATCAATGAATATCGCTGTTATGAATTAGAAACTCTGCAATACATTGCCGTAGTTTAGTATCACTGGAGTTTTCCATGATACGGAAAATGGCAAGTTTCTGCTGTAGTTCTGAAATGATTCATAGATTATTTGGAGCTACTAGTCGCCAAAGAATATGGTGAAATTTAAATAAATGGCGACTATAATAGCCATCCTTACACATGAAAAAGTTACAGTAACCCATTCCTCCGAGCAAGTTCTTAGTTATTGTTATCTTGCTAGAGTCAAGAAAACTAATGGGATCATATAAAATATATGGCAGCGGTGGGATTCGA